>JAKSZP010006584.1:357500-366712 GCA_022478985.1 Massospora cicadina
TTCCAGGATGTCCAGCCATGCCTGAGTCATGGTATTCACATAATATTTTTAATCATTGGGACCCTTCAGACACATACATGTATTTCTTCCAACATATTAAGTGTCCTTTCAGAGAATAATTTTCAAGTACCATCTGCTATTCAAATTCTGGATCAGGTCAGCCTTCAAACCTTTACAAAATGCATCCCCTTTCTGGGCCTTCAGGATGTCATCCTCCCGTCACACCAGAAATATGTGAGATAGCTGATCCACTGGGTTCCATGTCATTAATAAAACCTATGTATTATATTTAGTGAACTCCCCTTCTGCAGGCATCAAATTTAGGGCGTTTACTTAAAGAATCTGGGACCACAATAACCTTACCAGGATTGTTATATTTTTTAAAATATAATCAGTAAGGTAGGAGCTCATTTAATTTTTTTTGATTTAGCGGGCGCGGAGAAAAGAAGTATGTCAGGTTCTTATGCTCAGTCATGATCTTCACAGGATGCTTTGCCCCACACAAGTACCGTCGCCAGTGTTTCAGGGTCTGAACAATTTCCAGCATCTTTTTGGCATAAATGGGGCAGTTACATTAATCAGGAAAAAAACTTTTGGAATAGTAGGCTATGAGATACTGCTACTATCATCCCCCTCCTGCAAAAAAACCCCAAACGCATATTCAGAGGCATTAGTCTAAACCGCAAAAAGCATGTCATAGATGGGCTTTAATAACACTGGTGAAGAAACAAAGGCGGCCTGTAAAATAGAAAATATTCTTTATGCAGCATGGGACCATTTATATGGAATAATTTCTGATGTGAGCTTGGTCAAGGGTAACACAATAGAAGAAAAGCCATTGATAAAATCCCTGGAAAAGTTTACCAATACTAAAAAACTGCAAACATCTTTCTAGCTATCAGGTGCAGGCCAATATGTGATGGTATCCACTTTTTTAGGTGCCATATGAACCAATTCCTACCCACATCATACCTAAAAATTAACTTACTCTTGCGCAAACTCACATTTTGATACCTTTAAATGCAAGTTGTACCTCCTAAGCTTCTTAAAGACCAAGTTTAAGTGTAGTAATTGTTCCTCCTGCGTCTTGATATAGATCAAGATGTCAATAGGGTAGGCACGCAGAAGTGGTCTATGTATCCACCCAGCATCATATTATTCACATGTTGTTATGCGCTAGGTGCAAAGCACAGCCCAAATGGCATCATCAGATATCCAAACAACCCACATCATGCATTAAATGCTGTTTTCCACTCATCAATTTCTTTTATCTGTATCTGATTAAATGAGTCCTTTAAGTCAACTTTAAAAAGTATATAGCTCCAGAAAATTGGTCACTCAGGTGATCAGCATCAGGTAAGACTTTTTTGAATTTTAATATAGGTATAGGCTTGATGGTGTGTTAAAGCTTAAACTCTAACAAACAGGGGATTAAAACCACTTAATTTAATATAAAATAATTAGAAAGGGTGGTTAGACTAACAGGGTAATTCCTGCTTCCACCCTAGTGCAGGTTTTGTTCAATAATAGTTTTAAACCTGTACTGACTAGAAAAATTCTCAGTGTGGTATATTTGTCCTAAGGAGAATCACACTGAATACATTTTTAATAATAATAAATAGACACTAAAAACTAAAAAGTTGTACCGTTTTATAGTTTATCAAGTGTCATGGGGATAAGAAAAATGAGGCCTCATACAATGTCATAGCTTAGTAATAAAACCCACATTGGGTTTAAAGGACGTATGCATCAAATCATTATTAGGTTTGTGACAAATAATAAAAATATGGTCATATAACTTATTGAAGCTCTCATATCTCGCCTAACTTTATCAAAAGGGCAATGGAGGGTCAAGAGTGGTAGGACAAGCCCATGAGGTAATGTTTTAATGAATTTGAGCTAATCACCATGTGAGAAAATATCTGCACCTTTCAGGACCCCTTCCAACCCTATAAAAGGGCCTGGTCTCCGTGGTGTGGCTTTAATGAGATTAATGGTAAGGTGGGGAGGAACCTCAGAAGAACTCCCTTGATTTCGTCAATGAGTTAAGGTATTCTGGCTACCTAAACTTGAAAACCATTTAGCCAAGTTTTAGTAATATTTATGAAATTATTGCCTAATTTGAAGGATTCCACCACAAATCAGCCATGGTCTTTTGGCCTATTTTACATTAATCTTTTTTTTAGTACTAGATGGTCATTTTACATTAATCTTCAAAATGCTCTTTTCACGATATCAGACTTGCAATTTTCTGACATTACCCCCTTCAAGAGCGTTATGGGGAGTAAAGGCGTAATAACTGGCCATGGTTTCAGTTGATGGCGACTCCAAAAGCAAGGGATTTGATTGAGTATTTATCCCCTCGCTTATATGTGACTCCAAATGGTCCCTCCCAGAGACAATCGAGCTTCTCACTCCTATAAGTGATCTTATTGTTTTAATACAGTACCAAGTCATATATTCAGAAAGATGGAAGAGGGGCCCATCTCTCATTAGCAACTTGAACTTCTTTAGTAACATTCTTCACCAATTTAGTCATACCCTCGAAACTGCAATTAGATAATGTGCTGGGCCAGCTTTTTCATGGCTTGTTCAGGATCAGCCCTGTCAGAGAAAACATCTTTGACCAATAATGCTGGTACCCCAGGTTCTCACCCATATAACACACAGAAAAAGGAAACTTTAAGGATATGAAGGTAACTATTACAATAGACCAGGAGCGCGCTGGATAAGTAGGAGTCCCAGTGGAGAGGGTCTGAACTGGCCATTTTCTAAAGTATAGAGACGAGGGTCCCATTAACTCTTTCTATGTCACCATTAGTGTATGGATTATAGAGGGCTGAGAAGATTTGTTGTGTCCCCATGGAGATGGAAAGAAGCTTTATCACTCTAGAAGTAAAAATTTATCATGCTCACAAAGGAGGACCTGAGGGCAACCATGCCATGTGAAGATATACTGATGCAAGAAAGTGGCCATGGCTTTTGCAGTCTGAGCGGGGAGAGCCACAGCTTCAACCCATTTTAGTGAAATGATCTTTTGCAACCAAGATATATTGAATGTCCCCAGTAGTATGAGGGAGTGGAACTACCACATCCAAACTTATGGTTTGGAAGGGTCGTTAGGGTGTCATAGGATGGTACTGATAACGGTTTTTGAAGATGGATTGTTTTTTTCAGGTCAGACAAGAATCTATGACCTCATCTATAGTAACCATGATGCCCTCCCAATAATACCGGTATTTAACCCACTCATAGGTTTTTTGGAATCCACCATGGACCATGATAGTGTGAGACTCCATAATCATGGGTACTCGCTTGGAAAGCCGGAGGTAGGGTAACCAGTTTACTCCTACTTTCTTGCATACCTTTCCGCTCTCCACCTTGGTATTGCAGGAGTGCCATGCTAACACCTTTTGTACTGTCTCATCTTTATAAGCCCACACCTCAGGAGTTATGATGAGGTCATGCAACCTCTCTCCTTCGCTATTGTCAAGGTAAGATAGAAATCCTTGTCAACCCATCAAAGTTCATATGACTTGTTCCAGCTTGGTGCTCAATGGTCATATCATAGTGTTGGAACTTTTGGAGCCCAGAGAGCTAACCGCCCAGTGGGTCCTTCATTTTTTGTAACCACTTTAAGGATGCGTGGTCACTAATCACTTTATAGGGAGTTAGATATAAAAAAGATTGATAATATCTAACAGCAAGCAAGACGGCTAGACACTCCTTTTCAGTGACGCTGTAGTTGCGCTAAGCTTTTGAGAGCATCTTACTGAAATAGAAAACAGGATGATCGACTCCATTTTTATCCAGCTGATCCAAAATAGCTCCAACAGCGTAGTAAGAGGCACTTGTGAACAACATGAAAGGCTTGCAATAATCATGGTGGTGGAGCATTGGCTTTTTTGCAATTGTACCTTCAGGGTCTCAAATGTGGCCTTTTATTCAGCACCCCAGTAGAAGGGGGTGTCCTTGGCCAAGAGACGTACTGGGGCTCACTAAGCTGGGCAAACTTGGGAATGAACTGATGGTAATACCCCTTATGCCCAAGAATACCTGGATGCCACATGGGTTTTTGGGCATGGCCATATTGGATATTACTTAGACTTTATCTTGTAGAGGCTGTATCCCATCTTGTGAGATGTCGTGCCTAAGGAATCCAGCTTAATCTGGAAAAAAAGTACATTTAGAGGGCTTCAGCTTTATGTTGGCTGCCTGCAAGCGTTGAAACACCTCCTTTAGGTGCGTGAGATGCTCGTTGAACTTTTTGGAGAAAACTGTGATGTCATCCAGGTAAACAATCACACAGCTTAGCTTAAGGTCCTGGAGAATGTTATCCATTGCTTGCTGAAAAGTAGCAGGCGCATTACACAACCCATGAGGTAGCCAAGCGGGTTGGAACAGACCCTCGCTGTAGATAAAGGCGCACTTCTCCTGATTCTGTAGAGAAAGGTCCATTTGCCAATAACCACTAGCCAAATCCATGGCGGAGAAGAATTTAGACCCAGAGAGTTGGGCCAGAGCGTCATCAATACGGGGATAGGGCGACTGTCCTTCTTTGTGAGGTTGTTCAGTTTTCAGTAGTCCATAATGACCCAATGACCTCCATTTTATTCTTTATTAATAAGAGCGAGGAGGCCAAGAGCTTTGGGAAGGCACAAACAACCCTGCGTCCAGCAGCTGTTTGAGCTCAGTCTGCATCTGTATCTCCTTAAATTTGGATTTATGATAGGGTTTGGAGCAGATAGGGTGAGCATCCCCAATGTCAATGGTATGAGTTTAATCTTACATGTGCACATAGTCAGTGTCAGAGGTAGAGAAGATGTCACTATAGGACTTCAGTAAGGTGTGGACCTTGTCAAGCTCAGCGGGGGTTAGTTCAACAGAAATATGAGCAGTAGGAAGAGTGCATAGTGATTGTTCTGCGGGTAAGCCCATATTAGCCATAGATCCAATACAATGAACTTGTTTTATCTCCTCAGGGGAATCAGCATGCCTCTTCTAATCTCTTGGTGCTTTTATTACAACTATATCCTTCTTGGTGAGATTACGAGCAGAAGGTTGATAGGTCGTTGATAGGCAGGGTCTAGCACGCCCAGCAAAACTCTGAGCTCCAAAGGACTAACTCCATCAATGCTAGTTAAGTGTGATAAGAAGTTATTGGGGATTTGTAGGGTAATATTAGTATCGACTACCTGTTGTTCAACCGCTTTAATTACTACCTTTTCAAAGGCTTAGAAAGGGGTACCCTCAAGGGCGTCCACTGATGGAGGCAATATTTTTATATGTCTTCCTGCCATGGTGTAATGTAATGATAAGGCGGAAGAGGGGAACTCAACGGTTCAAGCATACTCCTTTTTGTTAAGATCATCATTTGACAAAATCAGAGGAACCTCGTAGTTAAGCAAGGAGAAATAGCCCTTCTTCAAAAAAATAACCTCTTTATATTTGAGCATAGACCAAGTACCAATGAGTAGATCATAAGTATTGTTGGACAAGGCTACTGAGGGGCTGAGAGGAGAAGTTTCCCAAATTGGATGGGTAAAGATGAGTAGGCCCCAGTGGCGTGAATGTTTTTTGGCCCCACATTTCCAAACTCTTGGGTATAGTCAAGGTCAGGGTTAACTTAATTTTTTCATAAGTTTGGATGAAACAACGTTCACAGGGGACCCAGTTTCAAGAATATCTCTAATCTGCACTCCATTAATAATGACGCCCACTTTAGTTAAAGTTCCACTCAAATTGGGAGGAATAGCGATAACCTCCTTCAGCTGAAGAGTAGAAGCAAGGAGTTTGGCAGTTTCAGTGAATTTATCCCAGATAGACTGCAGTGTATACACACTGGTGGTCCGGATCATTGTGGCATAGAGCTGGTCAGCGTCACTAGCGGTATCATTAACCTCCAGGCCTCTCAACACCTGATAAAGATATGTTCAGCGTGGTATTCTAGCCATATCCACTCTTTTCAGGTTTAATTGGCTAGGGTACCTCCACTTCACCTGGGGCTTAAAAAACATAATGACCAACATCTTCATCACCCCTTCAGATTCGTCATCAGAGGGTTAACATTGCATATTATGGAGCCCATAGAAGGTAAGGTAGTTCCTGTCCTTCCATTATGGGATGATAGGTCCCGTGATTGCTTTTCCTCATTATTAAATTTTGGTTTGAGGCATTGGAATTTCTACAGCTGATTCTCGACCTTCTATGCAGGGGTTTGGGGTGCCTCACAAAGACAGGTTTCAGACTAGAGTTGGCTGGATGAAAAGTCGAGAGAGATAGCGTCTTGGATGTGGATGCTTTAACTACACCACTGTGGGTTTATCAGTGGCGGTAAGCTTTTGTGAAATAGGCAGTTTAGCCTTTTGGACCTGGATATTTAACCCATTGTTAGTGGGGTAAGTGGCACCCAAGAGAGGGGTTTAGGATTAAAGCAGGCTTTTGAACCACTTAAAAAGGCTGCTATGAAGAAAAAGACGGACAAGTTAAAGGGACAACTTTTCCCCAGCTTATCTTTTTGAGGTGAAGACAAAGGGGAGCACTGCCTCAGTAAAGCCGTTATTTTAAAGCTATCCTCACATGTTGGAGAAGCATCTTGTTGCTGCAGCCAAGCGAAAACAGGGAGCCAGAGGGATATAGCCATTGAAGTGGCTGGAGGGGTTAAAGTAGATTCTCTCCTTGTAGCGTTTTGCATAAGTTCATGAAAATCAGATACCGCTAGCAGAGCCTCTTTAATATCACATACTGTTCAGAAGGTGCGCTTAACTGCAGAGATATGCATTGCTAAATGGGGATGAGACGCCAAGGCAACCATGATAACAGCAATGGCATCATCTAGAGATAGCAATTTAGAGCAACAGAGGTTGAGCTTGAATATATAATCACTTAACAAAAGAGTAGATCAATTCTCCCTTGTGTAGACTAAGGCACATAAAATCCTGTTTTTGCCTTTGTAAACTATGTAAGGAGCCAAATTCGTCAATAAGCGCTTGTTTCACTTATGCCCAGTTGTTGATAATAGCCAAAGTGGGAACCATGATTTCTTGAGCCATACAACTCAAACAGGGGAAATATAGTTACGTTTTTCCAGGTCAGTAGCTCCTTCCGTCACAGATTTGTATACAAAGAGGAAGAATTCAATACTGCCCTTGCCTGGGATAAACTTGTCCCTGAAAGGGGGCTTGTAAATGGTGGGAGAGGCTCCATAAAGGCCTTGAGAGAGGTGCATTTTAAGCTTTTTAAGTCAGGATAAGGCACTAGCTAGCTGTGGTTCTAAAGCAACGATTTTTGACTCAGCTGAAGTGGGGAGATTATGAGGGGAAGTGTAAGGATCACAGGTTAAGTCCAAAGATCCTTTTAATTGTTTGAGGGCTGGATGACCTAAAGTTTGAGGGTGTTGGTTTTTTACCTGGCTTGTTTCCCTTGGTTGAGAAGTCTTATTTTATTCCAAATAAAAAAGTCTGGTATGGTAAAATTAAAATAAATACAATTTTTACTTAAAATCTCGAAAAGGGGGGGAAAAGCGTAAAATTTAATATTTGATATTTGCTTTCTAAGGGAAATTTAGGGATTTGATCAGAGACCCCTAAGCAATCCAATCCTAGATCTAAGAGATAAACCAATTGGGGATTCAGTACAAGCCCCGATTAATTCATTTGATCAGATAGAGCTCGCCTCATAGCTTGGGTTTAAAACCTGATGTTGGGTGACTCTGAGGGAGCAGGATTCTGACATGTTGGTCATGGTTGATCGCCAATTTTGGTAATAGTCAACTTTCATTGGGATAATGCCCAACAGAAGTTTGGGCTCGTGAGTCAAATTGGGAATGATTGTTGACCTCAATGGCTATTGATTTTCATCGAGAGTTATCTATGACAGAATTGTGGGCCTTATGATTGGTTCAGGACCAATTCCCATTTTTCAACATATACATATCTGTCATTTGGGTGGGAATCCTGACAATACCCCCTCTAGATCTTGGCGTAGGGGGAAAACGGAAAGAAACAACTATGTACACAATTGATAACTGTGCCCTGAAAAGCCTCATTTATTGAGTGTTCATTGCCCAATCTATATATGACACAATAGGGACCTGACCAGTTGGTACTCAGTTTGTGATCACGACCTCCTGACTGGTGATGGTAGAATAGGATAAGGTCACCTGGTTGGAAGGAGTATAGGGGATCTTGATTGTCATAAAATTAAGCAGTTTCTCTACTGGTTGTGGCATACAGGTTTTCAGCAGCCAGGTCTTGTAGTCTGATGATTTCATTTGCAAAACTTCGCATAGAGACCTCAGGTGCTTCAGGAGAAGCTTAATCAAGCATCTCCTGGATTTTGGAAGGCAGATGGAGATTTCTGCCATACAACTCTTGGAATATGACATCTTAGTGATTCAATTGTAGCAGATCCTATAGGCCAGAATTACACTAGGAAATTATTGGGGCCAATGAAGGGGGTCATGTAAGCCTTGGGGACCAGCCCTTGAAGATAAATAGGGTTCAGCAACCTTTCCGGATGAAGAAGGGCCCCAAGGCTCCTGTGGACCCTCTGTCACAGATAGGTGACCTCGCCCATGTGATAGACAAGCGCCTAGTGACAGCTTTTCTCCCCAAAGCCACCCCAATCCCACCCCTTCCCTCCTCTTCAATTCTGGTAGGATTGATAGAGGGGGTCTGCAGGGCGGTGGTTCACGTTAGGGGGCTTGGAGGGGTCCAAAGGCCACCCACTCCCAAGGCCAGCCATGGGAAAAATTGGTAAAATTGCAATTCCCAGTGTCAGAGCCTGGCTGGTAATTTCTGGACTGGGGGGCCGTTTCAGGCCGGCCAGGTTCAGGAGCAAATTGGAACATGGCTTGGATCAAAAACCAGGGTGCAAATGGCTCACATCATCAGGTCCAGCATTCTGAGGCAGTTCCAGGAGATTTAGATTGTGCGAGCTGCACAATTGTGGGATCAGACCAAGTTGCATTGACCTGATCCATGGACCCCTACCTTCCAAGATGAATCTGAAATTCTCAAGCCATGCAAATCGGCTGAGTTGAGTCATTGGGACCTGGCTTAGCAGCATCGATTTGGCTTGGTCGCAAGAAGTTAGGAAAATTTGCAAACATTTCTAAGCTTCTGCCAAATTGGGAGCCATCTTTCACGCCCCTCTGAGTTAGCCAACTGAATTCCCTCCCCATTCCCAAAACAACGAATCCCCTGACTCTT